>CM035161.1:135873156-135885462 GCA_020205615.1 Panax quinquefolius
CATCTAGCCGTATTCATCAGAAAGGAAGGAGTAGGCATAAGGAGATACCCCGGCGGAAGGGTAAGGGCCGGAACATTCTATGTATGTGTTCAGGATCGTTCGCAGATGGGAGGAGATCAAGAGCGAGAACACCCTTGGCCTCGAAGAAGGCAATCGATAGTCGTTGGATCAACAGACATGTCGCGGCGATGAGACGAAGAAAGCAGTCGAGAGAAATCGTGCTGAAACCCGAAGAGGAGAGTACAAGACAACCGTTCTCATCATGAGGATGAAATTATACATCCTAGTAGATCAAGAAGTCCCTGAGGCGGTGGGATCGGCGAGAAGAGGTCGATCCATTCAAAGGTCGAGCGTTGCTCGGGAGAAGGAGATCTCATTATGACCCGAAGGTGTTGATTTTAAAGTAAAGGAGTTGAAAGAACTCAGAAAATAGTAATTTGAGGTCCAACAGTGAAAGACACTCACGGAAAGAAGGCGTCCCTTTTTCCTCCAATATTCTCAAGGAGAAGGCGGATATCACAAAAAAGTTGCCTCGTATGGAGAGCTATGATGGGTCAGGAGATCCTTATGACCATAGCTGCGTCGAATCGTAGGTGATGGATTATTATGACTTCATCGATCTTTGTAAGACCCGAATTTTTTTTAAATAAAAAGGAATTTCCTTTATTTATTATTTTGAAATAGTAAGGGTTGATTTGATTAATGTGGATAGTTAAGGGTTAAATACGCAAATATTTCAAAATAAGCAAGTGGTTATAAAATATTCATTTTTGTCGGGGAATATTCGTTTGGTCGTGGAATATTAAATCTTTGTCGGGGAATATTAAATGCGACGGCAGAGACCATGTGTGGGCCCATAAAAGCGATTGGATGAGGAAAGCGACAAATATAAGTTGTTGTTCTGCTATTATCTTGTTGGAATACCGGTGGTTAAAACACACTAATACGGCGTTGTTAAGCGAGTAAGATTACGGTATTGCATCAATTATTGATTCTTACGTAAAGAAGGCACTACTCAATAATTGTTACAAGAATTATTCGCTCAAAGATTTTATTTTATTGATTCAATAATTCTTTGCGTTGGTATTTTATATTATTCTTTGCTTCAATAATTGCCAT
This sequence comes from Panax quinquefolius, assembly GCA_020205615.1. Classification (NCBI taxonomy): domain Eukaryota; kingdom Viridiplantae; phylum Streptophyta; class Magnoliopsida; order Apiales; family Araliaceae; genus Panax; species Panax quinquefolius. The sequence goes on from CM035161.1 coordinate 135,874,276, forward strand.
CAAGACAATATTTTCCATTATCGGATCAATAATTCATATTATTTGAATAATATTATTAGATAACATTATTGGCAATGTCTAGAAAGTTACGTCTAATGAGAGGTTTGGTCACCTAATTGCTGCCCGAAGGAGAGATCCTTATTGGAAAGCCCTCTTTCTGGAGGAGCGACTGGGTTGTCATTATAAATGTGATTTCGTAATATTATTTGTGAATAATTAATTATTGATTCATATGATAAGGAAATATTTATTTTATATGAATATAAATAATGGATTTATTTATGTGGTTATTAATGAAGGAATTAATGCTGAGATGTTTTGTTTGTATTTTGTCGGATTGGAGGTATTAAAAGATCAAATCGGTGTTATTACAGCTTCATTGTGTGAGTTATAATATTTGATCCGACCGTTGGATCGTTGTAATTTTTGGATATGTTATACATATATAAGTTGAGTATATGTCCACAAATTTTGAACCGTTAAAGATGAGCGTATAATTTATTATGAATTTTAAGAGGTGACTGATTCAGAAATTAGGTTATAAATGATTTTGGTGGAAAATTCTAGAATTGGTGGGCCCCACTTGTGGTTGGTGAAAAAAAAATTGTGCTGAATTTTATTTCAAATGTGGTGGGTGGCAATAGTAGCGAGTAAAAGCCATCGGTAAAGTCAAGTCAAGTCCGCTTGGTAGGGCTAACATTTTCCTATAAATAGAGGGCTAAGTTAGAATTGAAAATCACACCAGAAACAAAGTTTTCTCTCTTTCTCTCTCTATATTATTGAGCGTATTTTGTGAGTATTTAGATACTTTGAGAGTTCTTTATTCAAAGACAAGTTTCATTCAAACATCACTTCCCGACCTTTCCTTCCGAAATCATTGATTCTTTGAGGTAAGGGATGTTATTTTCTTCTCAAATGATATTATTTCTTCAATATCATTATCTTTGAAATATTGGTTGGAACTTTTTATCAAATTTGGAACTTTTTCATGTAGGGGTTACTATTCATGAGTTCTTATTCACGAGTTACTTATTCATGAGTTACTATTCACGAGTTCTTATTCACGATCTTATTCATGTAAGCGTGAAGATGTTTTTGTGGAATTTCTATCTTTTGGTGTTTGAGTTATTCAATGACACTTATTCACGATACTCTGACTATTCACGATATCTTGCACTATTTACCTGAAAAATAAAATTTCTTCTTTTCGTCCAAAATATCTATTTTGGATACTAGCTTTGATTATATCCATGTTTTGATCATTCTTGAATTTTACACCACTATGATTATTTTGAGGTATTTTTGAACATGGATAAAACAAAGTACGAATCTTAATCCTTAATCCTTGTCATTTTGTTTCACTTTGGATTCGTTTCTTTAAAAATATTTTTCATCATCCTCGGTCTTAAATGATGATATTATTGAATATCTTTGGCTTTGTAGCAAAAGATGAATGATTTCTGAAGAATATCTTTGGCTGTAGTGCAAAGATGAGCAGTGTTTAAATGAACATGAATGGTGATGAATATCTTTGGCCTTTAGTGCAAAGATGAGCAGTGTTGAGATGAACATGGACCGATTGATGAATATCTTTGGGCAGTAGTGCAAAGATGAATATTTGATTTGAGATGAATATTGATTGATGTTACAGGATAAAAGATGAGCGATGAACTTTTAAATTCATACATAGAAGATAGTAGTTTGCATTCTCTACTTAACTCATCTAATGAATTATTATTTCACTGCGAATATTGATTTAAAATTTGTTGTCTATTGTATTCTATTAGATTTTTTCCTCTCATGAAGACTAACGATAATTTGTTGTATATTATCTTAGTCATAATATTCTTATTGGGCTAGTTGAGCTCACCCTTTTCCTTGTTGTTCCATTTTTCTTCTCGAGGAGGCGAGAATGTAATGAAAGTACTAGTCGGGGTATGGAATGAAGGTTACAGAGAGAGTTGTTTAGTAGTCCTCACCATTTTGTAAAATAATGTATCAATAATTATGATGGGGATTTATTTGCGTGTGGATATTGTCAGAAGACAATATTATATTTAAACTCACGATTATATATTGTCGTATTTCACACGATATTTGTATTATTGAAGTTGTAGTTTGCTTCTTGTACCATGTATTTGGCACTTCGAGAATGGGTGTTGTGTATACCTATTTTGGGGGCGCCACGGTTGGTATCGAGCTTAGGGATATGATCTCTGGCGGAGATCGGGGAATAGAACTAGGAGGGAGAGGCGAGTAAATCCTTCGCTAGTGTGTCCTACCTAAGCTTATTTGTTAGTTGGTCGATTATATAGGGATATTATGTGATATATTGATTTCCTTAATTAACCCTTATTTTATGGACAAGATTTGAGAATGTTGAATGAGAATATTAACAATGGAGTAAATGAGACCGTGGAGATGCCCTGACTTACCAACGAGGAGAGCGTGCAACTGTGCTAACAATGTACCTCCCGTGAACAACACCACTTGAGCAGATGATGAATGAGGGATGTTTAGAAGCTTTTTTGCAGTTCATGCAAAATCGAACGAGGAGACTCGTGTTCAAAATCTGAGGAGGAAATGATAGCAATTCATGGGTTGTCACAAACAAAGCAGATTCAAAGAGTTGGGACCACCGAATTTAAGGGAAAGCAGATCCGATCATGGCGGAAACATGGGTCAAGCAAATTACCAAGATATTCGATGTCTTGGGATGCACGGAGAGAACGAAGGTTCCATTCGCTACTTTTATGTTCCATGGCGAAAGGCAGACTATCTTGGTGGGAGTCTGCGTGAAGCGTACTCCATCTAGCCGCACTCAAAGATGTCATGGGAGACATTTGAGAAGCATGATTCAATGACAAGTATTTCCTCGAAAGTATTCGTCGTATGAAGGAAGTGGAGTTTATTAGACTAGAAGCGAGAATAACATGGCGGTGTCCCAAAGACGAGGCGAAGTTCGCGGAGTTATCGAGTTTGCACCTCATTTGGTGGAGAATGAGGAACGATGACGCGGATGTTTCTTAGAGGTTTGAAACCCAAGATACGTCAAGATCTCATTCTCATAAATTTTCTCTCTATTCGAGGATGTTGTCAATGGGCTCAGTTGTTAGAAGCGAGATAACGAAAGTACGTTCAACCGAGGGACCATAACCGAGGATCATCTCAAGATACTTGATCATCGAAATAACGATAACCGGCGGAGAAAGAAGAATACGGACAAAGGCGGTAACCACTACGGTGGTAATCGTGGCCATGAAAATAGAAGAAGCGAGTCGGGAGGAGATTTTAAAAGAGGAGATTCAACAACCACCATTGAAGGCGCCTTGCCGATGAGCAACTAGTTTTAAGGGAGGAGAACGACCACCGGTCGTATGTTACAAATCGGAAAGAGGGACATATCACCAAACCGCCCACAACAGTTTAAGGTATGCTATTATAATTTGAAAAAAGAAGGACATATCGCTTTCGAGATTAGACGATATCGAAACCCGATCCAAGCGGGAATGGTGACTCAAAAGGATGTCGAGAAAAGTCAAAGTCAGCGGTTCTTGGAAGAGCGTTTGTCGTGGACCGGTCAAAATCTGAGAACCCGAACGAAGTTAGCATGGGTTAGTTAATTATAAATTCTTGCGAAGTTTATACCTTACTAGATAATCGGTTTCTACCCATTCTTTTATCTCTCTTTGCTTGCGCTCAACGTTTGAACTTGACTACGGAGAAATTAAACTTTGACCTATCTGTGGAGACTCCATTAGGAGAAACTTTCATTACATCCAGTTGTTTAAAAATCTTGCTTGATTCAGTTGGTACTATCTCATTACCGTTAACCTTATTTCTATAGAGATATTTGCTTTTGATGTGATTTTAAGGTTAACTACTCATCATGCCAAAATTGATTGTTTTTAAGGGTTGTTAGTTTTCATATTTCTAAGCAACTTTGTTATTCAATTCAAGCAATCAAACCATTGTAATCAAACATTTTCATATCAAGCCATGAAGTGATTCGTTTATTATGGATGTCAAGTTTTCTTAGTCCATGTTATGGATTTGAATAAAGACACGTCAGATTTGAATAATATTCTTGTTGTTATTGATTTTTTCGACGTATTTTCGAAGAATTTCTTGGCTTACTCCCAAAGCCCGATATTAAATTTTGTATCGACTTTGAAACTGGTACAAAACTCATTTCTAAAATCTCATATCAAATGGCTCTATTGAACTTGAGGAGTTAAAAATTCAACTATAAATTTGGTACTGAGCCTTTATCTTGTGACTTCCTTTATGGAATTCACCTAAGCCGATTCTCCGTAGGGACGTCATATTCGATGCAATAGTAAAGCGATAGGTGTCATTGTGACGTCTTATCCAAGATTGGGATATGAGTCACGATTGAGAGCAACCTAAGTCGAGAATCGAAATACGTAGCTTTCAGGCTTAGTTGGTTATTATCGGAGATTCGTTGAAGGATATTCTCGAATCGCTATTCCATTAACGCTTGGTGATTAAGTAGAGATACAAAATTGAATGGAGCAAGGAATGCGGGAAGAGCTTCGAAGAACTCAAGAGGAGACTCATTTGTGCGTGTTCGACCACGCCATCACGAAAAGTTTAACGTGGTAGGTGACGCGTTGAATAGAAGATCATATGCGAGGAACGAAAGTGCGATGATGTCAAGTATCGATAGAGCCAACTTTAATAGAAAAAGTTAAGGTTGCTCAAGCCACAGGCCGGGAATGATGCGTATGAAGAAGAAAGTACAAGAAGGAGCTATTCCTAAGGGCGAGAATTGATGAAGAAGGAATACTTGAGTCCACTCTAGACTTTTTGTTCTAACGACTACGATTTGAAGTACAAGATTATGATGGAGGCACACAATACACCATTTGCAATCCATCTCGAAGTACTAAAATGTATCGTGATCTTGACATACATTTTGGTGGAACAAATATGAAGAGAGAGATTGCAAAGTTTATCTCGATGTGTTTAACTTCTTAGCAATGTAAAAGGAGAACATCTAGTACCTAAAGGTCCGTTACAACCACTTGAGATTCGAAATGGAAGTGGGAACACATTACTATGGATTTCGATTCACGGGTCTTCCTACGGTTTCTCAAGGCATCAATGCTATTTGGGTTATTGTTGATAGATTAACCAAGTCTCGCTCATTTCTTGCCGTCACGGAGACTTATTCCCTTGAGCGTCTTGCTAGTATGTACGTAAATGAGATTGTGAGGTTGCATGGCATGCCAAGTATCCATTGTTTTAGATCGTGACCCAAGATTCACTTCATGATTTTGGGTTAGTTTGTAGAAAAGCTATGGGCGCGAATTTACGATTGGTTTGGCATACCATCCTCAAAGCGGATGGGCAATCGAGAAAGGACTACTCAAACTCTTGAAGATATATTAAGACTCGTGTCCTAGATTTCAAAGGAAGTTGGGATAAGTACTTGCCGTTGGTGGAATTCTCATACAACAATAGTTATTAAACAAATATAGGCATGGTTCCATTCAAGCATTATATGGACGAAAAATAGTTCTCCAATATGTTGGGATGAGGTGGGTGAAGCAACATTGTTGGGACCCGAAGTTAAGTACGATATGACTCACCGAAAAGATCCAAATGATTCAAAACGATATCTGAAGCGGCACAAGATCGATAAAAGAGTTATACGGATCTTCATCGAAAGGACGTGGAATTTAGTGTAGGGAATCATGTATTATTGCGAGTTGCTCCATGGAAGGAGTTACAAGATTTGGGAAGAGAGGAAAGCTCAATCCACGATTTATCGGTCCATTTCAAATTCTTGTTGGTAAAGTAGAAATGTAGCCTATAGACTTGCGTTACCTCCAAGTATGTCTCGTGTTCATAATGTGTTTCACATATCCAGACTTCGTAAATATGTGAAAGACCGAACCACGTTATAGAGTTAGAACAGGACGAGATATAGAAGACTTAACGTATGAGGAGGTACTGTCAAGATTTTGGATAGGAAGAAGCATGTCCCTACGACAAAGGTCATACCACAAGTTAAAGTTTTGTGGAGGAATCATCTTTATAGAGGAAATGACACCGAATTTGAAAGCGAAATGAAAGCGAGGTATCCTCACCTTTTCAAACACTGTGTAACGTCACGTCAATTTCGAGGACGAAATTTCATAAGGAGGGAGGTTGTAAGACCAGAAATTTTTTAAATAAAAGGAATTTCCTTTATTTATTATTTTGAAATAGTAAGGGTTGATTTGATTAATGTGGAGAGTTAAAGGTTAAATACGCAAATATTTCAAAATAAGCAAGTGGTTATAAAATATTCATTTTGTTTGGGAATATTCGTTTGGTGGTCGTGGAATATTAAATCTTTTGTCGAGAATATTAAATGACGATGCTGATGCATGTGGGCCCCATAACGAAAAACGATTGGATGAGGAAAATGACAAATATAAGTTGTTGTTCTGAATTAATCATTTGTTGGAATACCCGTTGGTTAAAACACACTAATCTGGCGTTGTTAAACAAGAAGACATTTACGGTATTGCATCAATTATTGATTCTTACGTGAAGGCACTACTCAATAATTGTTACAGTAATTCTTTGCTCATTATTTTATTTTATTGATTCAATAATTCTTTGCGTTGGTATTTTATATTATTCTTTGTTTCAATAATTGCCATCGCCTTAATATTTTCCATTATCGGATCAATAATTCATATTATTTGAATAATATTATTAGATAACATTATTGGCAATGTCTAGAAAGTTACATCAAGGAGAGGTTTGGTCACCTAATTGCGGCATGAGGAGAGATCCTTATTGGAAAGCCCCCTCTTCTGAGGAATGTTTGGTCATCATAAATGTGATTCGTAATATTATTTTTGAATAATTAATTATTGATTCATATGATAAGGAAATATTTATTTTATATGAATATAAATGATGGATTTATTTATGTGGTTATTAATGAAGGAATTAATCTTTGAGATGTTTTGTTTGTATTTTGTCGGATTGGAGGTATTAAAAGATCAAATCGGTGTTATTACAGCTTTATTGTGTGAGTTATAATATTTAATCCGACCGTTGGATCGTTGTAATTTTTGGATATGTTATACATATATAAGTTGAGTATATGTCCACAAATTTTGAACAGTTAAAGATGAGCGTATAATTTATTATGAATTTTAAGAGGTGACTGATTCAGAAATTAGGTTATAAATGATTTTAGTGGAAAATTCTAGAATTGGTGGGCCCCACTTGTGGTTGGTGAAAAAAAATTGTGCTGAATTTTATTTCAAATGTGGTGGGTGGCAATAGTAGCAGGTAAAGCCATCGTCAGTAGCTTGGTCAAAGTCTGCCTTGGTACGGCTAACATTTTCCTATAAATAGAGGGCTAAGTTAGAATTGAAAATCACACCAGAAACAAAGTTTTCTCTCTTTCTCTCTATATTATTGAGCGTATTTTGTGAGTATTTAGATACTTTGAGAGTTCTTTGCTCAAAGACAAGTTTCATTCAAAGATCACTTCCGACCTTTCCTTCCAAGAAATCTTGATTCTTTGAGGTAAGGGATGTTATTTTCTTCTCAAATGATATTATTTCTTCAATATCATTATCTTTGAAATATTGGTTGGAACTTTTATCAAATTTAGAACTTTTTCATGTCGGGGTTACTATTCATGAGTTACTATTCACGAGTTACTATTTATGAGTTATTATTCACGAGTTACTATTCACGAGTACTATTATTCATGAAGCGTGAAGATGTTTTTTGTGGAATTTCTATCTTTTGGTGTCTGAGTTACTTATTCACGATATCAAGCTATTATTCAAGAAAAATAAAATTTCTTCTTTTCGTCAAAATATCTATTTTGGATACTAGCTTTGATTGTATCCATGTTTTGATCATTCTTGTATTTTACACCACTATGATTATTTTGAGGTATTTTTGAACATGGATAAAACAAAGTACGAATCCTTAATCCTTAATCCTTGTCATTTTGTTTCACTTTGGATTCGTTTCTTTAAAAATATTTTTCATCATCCTCGGTCTTAAATGATGATATTATTGAATATCTTCTACCAGAAGTGCAAAAAAGATGAATGATTTACGAAGAATATCTTTGGCTTTGTAGTGCAAAGATGAGCAGTGTTTAAATGAACATGACCGATGATGAATATCTTTGGCCTTTAGTGCAAAGATGAACAAGTGTTGAGATGAACATGGCCGATTGATGAATATCTTTGGCACATAGTGCAAAGATGAATATTTGATTTGAGATGAATATTGATTGATGTTACTGAGGATAAAAGATAGAGCGATGAACTTTTAAATTCATACATAGAAGATAGTAGTTTGCATTCTCTACTTAACTCTTCTAATGAATTATTATTTCATTGCGAATATTGATTTAAAATTTGTTGTCTATTGTATTCTATTAGATTTTTTTCCTGTTGAAGACTAACGATAATTTGTTGTATATTATCTTAGTCATAATATTCTTTTCTTGGGCTAGTTTGAGCTCACCCTTTTCCTTGTTGTTCCATTTTTCTTCTCGGGAGGCGAGAATGTAAGCGCAGTACTAGTCGGGGTATGGAATGAAGGTTCTAGAGAGAGTTGTTTAGTAGTCCTCACCATTTTGTAAAATAATGTATCAATAATTATGATGGGGATTTATTTGCGTGTGGATATTGTCTAGAAGACAATATTATATTTAAACTCACAGTATATATTGTCGTATTTCACACGACATTTGTATTATTGAAGTTGTAGTTTGCTTCTTGTACCATGTATTTGGCGACTCAGAATGGGTGTTGTGTATACCTATTTTGGGGGCGTCACAGATGCTGCCAAGTGTCACACTTTTGTCACGACGCTGAGAAAAGACGCAAGACAGTGGATGGGGACTTTACCATCGAATTTGATTTCCTCGTGGACCGAGCTTTGTGATAAGTTCCATACACGTTTTGGAAGCAATAGAAGAAGGGAAAGCCTCTGAGCTCTTTGCATGCAGATCCGAGCAGGTTCACCAATAAATCTTTAGGCCAATATGTAAAGAGGTTTAGGGAAGCGGTTGGTCGTATCCGACCTTAATGATCTCAAGTCGTTGGTTTGTTCAGAATGGGCTAGATCTGTTAAGTCGAGAGAAATTGGTGAAGAAGTTGATGTTTCACCATCCAGAAAAGCTGGCGAAGCCTTTGACAAATGAAGGCTATATTGTTGTAGAAGAGGCTATGAATAGTCCGAAAAATCCTTCTCCGGGCCAATTAAAGGAGATAGAGGTTCCCAAGACCGAAGTTGATCGAGGAGAAGAGTGGGGGTACAACCAAGGGTGGTGAAGGTAGTTAGAAGAAGTCTGATAACTAAATGGCGGCAAAGGCGTAGATCAGGCACTGCTTTCTACCGAAGGTTAATAAGGTCTACACCCAATTGAACACAGAGAGGTCGGTAATTTTGGATCGGATCGAAAACCAACCTTTCTTTGAGCCACCCGTGATAATTACGGAGACGGGGACATGGCAACCCTCGTAAATATTGTGGTTATCATCAAAGTCATTGGTCGTCATACACTAATGAGTGTTGCAATTTAAAGGATTTCGTGGAGAAGAAGATTAAAAGCGGCTTGCTGATTCAGTATGTGGCTGAGAAGGACCGCCAGGATCAGCAGATTATCAATCGTACCGTTCAGACGGTTCAAGCACCACCCATTCAAAATGCTCAGATTACCCGCCAAGGCAAGTCGTTGATGTAATAACCGGTGGGTGCAGCAGGGAAGTTAGTAGGGAAGAAGAGAAGGGCTTATCTTGATTCGGTCATGTCAGTGACAGATGCTACCCTGAAGATTGACAGACCTTTTCCAGGAACCGTCATATCATTTACGGATGCGGATTATCCTTCGGAGCCCATCGAACCGCATGAAGGGGCATTGGTGATCACAGCACAAGTGGGCTCGGTGGATGTGAAACGCATGATGATAGATAACGGATCTTCGGTGGACATTCTTTATGCCCATGCTTATCAGAGGATGCATCTTGATGGGCACAAAATGGAGGTCGGACAGGAGGCTCCTCTATACGGTTTTAAGAACGACCTAGTCGGGAGTTCGATGCACTATTGAACTCCGGTTATCTTGACACTGACCCCTCGGTGAGGTAGAGATAACGTGAAAATTTTATGTTGTGCATGTGGATTCGGCTTACAACGCCATACTGGGAAGATCTACGTTGACACTCTCCAAGCTGTGACCTCCATCCTACATTTCAAAATCAAATTCCCCACGGCGCATGGAGTAGGAGAGGTGGTGGGTGACTTAGACCTGGCCCGACGATGTTATCGGAATGCTGTTATTTCATCCGGAATGGGGGTGAGAAAGCGAGAAAAGAGCGATGGCAATTGAGATCGAACCCTTCCGAGAGAGCATCTCGAACCATTGGTGATCCCCTTTGGAGGGACGGAGGAGATTGAGTTGGTCATCGGAAAGCCGAGGACAAGAGCGGTGAGGATTGGTTTCGGGTCTACTGTAACCTCTTCTTGACGAACCTTATGGAACTCTTTACGCCGCTATACGGATATTTTTGCATGGGAGCCACAAGACATGCCGGGGAGTTAGCCAAAGGTTCTTCGAGCATAAATTAGAGATAGATCCTTGAAGAAGCCGATTCGTCGAGAAGAAGCGGATATTTGCTCCAGAGCGGCGAAGATCATCGATGAAGAGGTTCACTGGCGCTAGGCTGCCGACTTCATCTACGAGATTGATTACCCGAATGGATAGCAAATGTGGTGTTGGTGCGAAGCGAGAATGGAAAATGGAGGGTTTGCATCGACTACAACCGATCTCAACAAAGCTTGTCAGAAGGACTTTATCCTCTGCCCATATCGATCATTTCATCGATGCTACTTGAGGGTATGCATTACTAAGTTTTATGGATGCTTTTTAGGTTATCATCAAATATCCATGTGCAAAGAAGACATTCCAAAGAGGCGGCGTTCATTACACAGATTCGTGTATGCCTACAAAAAATGACTTTTGGCCTCATAATGTTGGAGCTACCTATCAAAGAATGATGAACTTCATCTTGATAGGCAATCTGGGGAGAACATGGAGGTTTATGTAGATGACATGATCGTGAAAGAGTATGATTCGGAAGCATTTGGACGACACGGAGGAATGCTTTCAGATCGCTCGTTATC